>CM033470.1:285113693-285129149 GCA_019447015.1 Hymenochirus boettgeri | reverse complement strand
ATCTAAATCAAATGGTTGTATTAATGTTGTCCAAGTAGAAGACGCTCTTTGCTACTAGATGGATGAGATCCTAATTCATTTATGATCTTCTAAAAATAAGTCTGACGTAAAATCAAAGTCTTCAAAAGTTTCTGTTCTTCTTGCGATAAGGGTTTTCCATAAGCAGGTGATAGTGTGTGATTTTCATTTTGTTTAGTACATGGAGGGGGCAGATAGGGAGCTGCTAATCTTCGATTTAGAAGGTCTTCCCAGTTAAGTTCCTGTAAAACAAGATATTTAAAGTCATTGCTAGCCTGTTGTGTTTCTCAAACTACATAGACACATTTACTGCTTGTGAAGGTTCTCGTACATCCAGGTTATGGTATATCTGTTATATTCAATTAGATCAACAGGACTTCATCTAAATTAACAGTAAATGGTTTCTTCTTAATAAATATATCAATTATCAAATATCAAACCTACACTGAAAAACTGGTGTTCTTTAATGTCTTCTGCTCCCCTCTCGCTGGATCCAAGGCGATCGCCAGGCTTTTTTATCAAAAGCTAAAATGTAAAAAAAAATAATTTTTGTTAAGTTCTTTAACTTTCCA
Organism: Hymenochirus boettgeri; assembly: GCA_019447015.1. Classification (NCBI taxonomy): domain Eukaryota; kingdom Metazoa; phylum Chordata; class Amphibia; order Anura; family Pipidae; genus Hymenochirus; species Hymenochirus boettgeri. The sequence continues at coordinate 285,128,559 of CM033470.1, read as the reverse complement.
ACCAACTCTACTATAGTGTGGGAGTGGGATCTTACTAAATGGTCCTATACGAGCAGAAGACATTAAAGAACACCAGTTTTTCAGTGTAGGTTTGATATTTGATAATTGATATATTTATTAAGAAGAAACCATTTACTGTTAATTTAGATGAAGTCCTGTTGATCTAATTAAATATAACAGATATACCATAACCTGGATGTACGAGAACCTTCACAAGCAGTAAATGTGTCTATGTAGTTTGAGAAACACAACAGGCTAGCAATGACTTTAAATATCTTGTTTTACAGGAACTTAACTGGGAAGACCTTCTAAATCGAAGATTAGCAGCTCCCTATCTGCCCCCTCCATGTACTAAACAAAATGAAAATCACACACTATCACCTGCTTATGGAAAACCCTTATCGCAAGAAGAACAGAAACTTTTTGAAGACTTTGATTATACGTCAGACTTATTTTTAGAAGATCATAAATGAATTAGGATCTCATCCATCTACAGTAGCAAAGAGCGTCTTCTACTTGGACAACATTGAATACAACCATTTAGATTTAGATAAATGTTCAGTCAGACTAATCTCTGTGGGTATGTATAGGGCCAACTGGCCTGTCCTAGCACTGATGTGTTATCAGGTAAGTGATGAGACTTGGTGGACCCTTGGATAAGGTCTTGCTGTAGGATATCTATGTTTCCACACTAGGAATCCTGAATGGGTCCCGAAGGCAGGCAATGGGACTTCAATATAAAAAGGTATCAAAACACTATTGAAAAACATCAGTAACATCACATAGTAGCCACAGCCACTGATCGACACAACATCAACATCCTCTATTGTTTCTAGAGGGAGAGCTAAAAATGCCATGTTCTCACACAAGGTGTAAATCCGATCCACTGGAATACCAAAAGTTATGGGGTAGATATGCCCTTTAACATGAGTATTTCCAGTGGTTTGTCTATTTATTACCTTTAAATATCTTGTTTTACAGAAATTAGTTTCCAGCTGGAAAGGCATTCAGCCCACAAGCTTCCCAGCCAATAAGGCCTTTCTAGGCACTCCAGTAGACAGATTTCTAGCCATTCAACCAGCTTTCTTTCCAGCCTGACTACATGGCCATCGCAGAGCTCTCAATGTCCTCATCTCCAACAGACAAGGCTAGCCGGAAAGGACCAGAGCAACGAAGGAAACATAGTGTATGTCATTTAATATTGTAATCAATAAAAACAAATAAAATGAAACCGTTTGCTTTGATGATATTGGCTTAGTAGCATTAGGCTATGATTTCACACTTTATCTGAGTATTAGATTATCCTGCTGTTTTAACAAGGGTTTTTGTAAGACTAAAAAGTAAAGTTTTTGGTTTGATTTCTGTAACGTTTGTAAGGAAAGTACCGTAAATAATCAGTAAACGTCGTTACTGCATGTGGGGCATATTGGTCAAAGGTAGCTTCATTCACTTAATTCTATTATTTTTCTAGTTTTATATGAAATGTGAAATATCTGGGTGGTATTTTAGGGATTGAGATTTACAGAACTTGTTGAAGCTCTAAAGGATTAAAGGAATAGTTCATGGAAAAGTGATCTATTCCTAAAGATTTTGGTCTGCAACTATATAACGTGTGTACAGGCCTTTACATGCTGGAACATGCAGGGAGATATCGTTTGAAATGGTGCTCATTTTGCCCCAACCAATCAGATTTTATTTTACATTTGAAAGCTTACATCTGATTGGTGAATAACCCTGAAAGTATAAAGTACTGCTTGCAATCACTGGTATTATAGACATACAAACATTAAAAGAAAAATAAACCTACTTTTAAAAAAATCCTAATATGAAAGAATTTCTTCCCAAAACACCTATAAACTGTAAAAAGTCTTGGGTCTGTAGAAATAGTGTCTACAGAAAAGTAGAATCAGTGTATGAGAAAAACTGTCTCCGCCAATAAGGGTTTTCCCTGTAGGCTGTTTGGGGCAGAAAATCAGAATACACACAGGCATCAGTGTAACTCACAGTTTGGCGATGAAGGTGCAGTTGTTCTCCACTCTGGCGGTCTGCAGAAATACAGGATGAAAATACAAAAGTCAAGGTCGTTTTATTTACATTAATTCATATTGCAGACAATGTATATATCTACAAGTTCAGTGCTACCAACATTTAATTGCAGACAATGTATATATCTACAAGTTCAGTGCTACCAACATTTACAGCTTAAATAGATTTTATTCTTTGGAAGTTCCAGTCACACAGGCTGCTATTCAACCAAACATGAACTGCCTCTAAAGCTGGGTACACACGCCCCGACCGAGCGTTCACCGCTAGTATTCGTTCAGGTCAGATCACTGCTCGCAGTGAAAGTAACCGTGGCCAACATTTTACCACGGCTGATCGCGCGGTCCATAGGAGACCGTACAATCAGCCATGATTTACCGACATGTCTTAACACCTTTTCGTCCGATCAGGGAGACAGACATCGGCTGCCTGTCTTAACACCTTTTCGTCCGATCAGGGAGACAGACATCGGCTGCCCGTGACAACAAAACCGACGCATATTTTTCGACCCAGCCAATATACAAAAATATTGGTCAGTTTGGCCAAAAAATCTGCTCTGCTGCAAATTAATTGCAAGAGCAAACTTTTGCACCTTTTATTGCATTAGCTACTAAGTGGTTTTGTGGTAACTGGTGTGCACCAACTAAGATGTTTACTGCAGACCAAGATAGATATATACATTTCATTCCTAATCCCTTAGCAAGGACTTCCATTTCTGGATGGGTAAGGGTCCTGTTAGATTCAATCTCACACTATTATCTAAAGTTCTGGACACCAAAATAGATCTGTTTAAATTTTTGCGTAGACTTAAGCTAAAAATCCAACTTAAAGATACCCCGACAAATAAAGACCTACCATTTAAGAAAAAAAGTAAATATGTACCTACCATAACATCGGAGGCAGTGGACATATTCCAGAGGTTGGTGTTGGCAGACCTACAAAAAATTAAATGGGACAATAAGATATATAGAGGCAATTTAAATTATAAAGAACGGAAAGCCCTAGGAAAATTAAAAGAAAGAGAAAATATAATCATCAAGAAAGCGGACAAGGGAGGGGCAATCGTAGTATGGGCCAAAACTGCATATAAAAAAGAAGTGTATAAACAGTTAACTAACATCAATAACTATGAAAAGCTTACATCAGATCCCGTACATAAGGTCAATAAACTTATCATGAGTACAGTAATGGATGCGTGGACAACTGGGACGATCGATACAGTAACAAAGGATTTTTTAATACAAGAAAACCCGATTACCCCAGTATTTTACATACTACCCAAAATCCATAAGGATGTAGAAACCCCCCCTGGACGTCCGATTGTAGCAGGACTGGGCTCAATTCTAGAATCTTTGGGTATACTGATTGAACATTATATACAGCCCATTGCAAAAGATATCCCAGAATGCCTTAAGGACACCACAGACTTCATTAATAGGTTGGAGAGAATTTCGAATGTACAAGATATTAATTTCTTAGTGACAATGAACATACAATCTTTGTATACTTGTATTCCCCACCAGGAAGGAATGAAAATTATTGAACAAAACATACCTACAGCCAAAGTATATTTTGTGTTAGATATGTTAAGTATCGCACTTACTAAAAATTACTTTAGGTTTGATGACACCTTTTATTTACAGCGGTGTGGGACAAGTATGGGTGCAATTTTTGCACCGGCATACGCCAATATATATGTCGCAGATTTTGAACATCGTCTCATTAAAAACAATGAGAACCTTGAGAAAAGGATTCTCTTTTATACAAGGTTTGTGGACGATGTATTCTTGTTATGGGCAGGTACAGAGTTGGAACTTAAAGAGTTCATACAGTCCATAAACCTATGGCATAAGCACTTGAAATTCACCATTAGTTATCATCAAGAGGAAATTCCATTTCTGGATGTGGTGGTGAAAAAGATTGCCTCCACCCTGGAAACTGACCTTTACGTTAAGCCTACGGATAGGAACAATATTCTGATGGCCACTAGCTTCCATCCGAAAAGTACAGTTAAAGGCATACCGTTGGGTCAGTTTCTAAGAGTAAGGAGAAATGTATCAGACGAAATAGTCTGTGAAGAAAGGATTAACGAAATGTCCAGAAAGTTTAAGCAGAGATTAGATCAACTGGACTTGAGGTTTAATTCTTGAAGACGTTTCGCTAGTCATCCGACTGGCTTTCTCAAAGCCAGTCAGATGACTAGCGAAACGTCTTCAAGAACTAAACTTCAAGTCCAGTTGATCTAATTGAATACAACAGATATGATTGTACGTTATGTGATTCTAATTTTTTTTGGTGTTGATGTAATACATCTTGAGCCATATATATTTTAAATTTGTTATATAAATCTAGTGGATTTGAAGCACACCCTATTATAATTATAATGGCAAATAATTGACGGAGTTTTGAAGGGCTTTCATATAAACATGCTTCCTCTTAAGTTTCTATCCAATGATAATCACTTTCTAAAAGATTAACAGGAAGATTCAATAAAAGTTCTTATCGTTAAAAATGGTGCTAATTTTGCCCCAACCAATCAGATGTTAGCTTTCAAATGTTAAAAAAGATCTGATTGGTAGGTGCAAAATTAGCACCATTTTTAACTATAAAAAAGTTTATTGAATCTCCCTGAAAGTGCTAAACATGCAGCATGAAATGTATTATGCTGAATTTCATTCACTGTTTTTAAATGTGAAAAAGATATTGGACCTTTTATATGATGTAGCAATATACGTAAATAGTAACATTCTGTATTTAGTGGGTTAACTTTGTATACTCTGCCTAAAGTATTAATATAGTTAATATCTGGAAACTGTTTATGTGGAATTCCATTTTTACGTCTTTTAAATATATATTTAGTGTTATTCCACTCATAAAAGCTTGCCACCTCATTATATAATAATGTACATGCAAATGAATCTTTAGAACATAGCTCAAAAAAAAGCCAATAAAGTAGTTTTTTTCTATTTGCTGTTGTGCATTATTTGGTTGAAAATACACTCGTTGCCCATTTTCTAAATGAACAGCTGAATGAGTTACAGGTGGGTAACAATGATGAATTTTAAATCCAAGTATACGCCAAATAGATTCAGAGGTACATATATAGCGGGCTCGCTGATATTGAGAAATTTCATCGTTTAGATCACTTAATGCAAACATTGCTTGATCACTACCTTTATTTATATATTTACATATATATTTTATAGCTTTAATAGAACTGCAATATTCAATATTAATATGTGCATTAAACATTCTACTTAAAATAGGACTATATGGAACTATCCATTGATTGTCTTTATAATAGGGTTGCTTTTATTTTTAAAGTATTGTGGTTTGTCCTCCAAAACTTGAAGGTTTACGTTTATATGTAGGATATCCATATTCAGATGGATATTTTTTTGTTCATTTCTCATCTTTCATGCAAGGTGATTTTGGATTTAATTTACTACATGGACCATGAATAATATGAGTTTTAACAATATGAAATACAATTGGATCAATATCTTTATTAGGAAGTTCAGCAGAAATGATAGAATCAATTAAAATTGGAAGAATTTAAAAAAAGAAACCTTTTTTACTTCAATTACCAAAGGTTAGAAGTTAGGACCTTCCAGACTGGGGTTACCTTGATGTGGTTGGAAGGCTTTTCATTCATGTGATCACAGTAATGTATGCTAAAACCCCTTTGTTTATAAAGTATGCCAGTGTGCAGATAATATGATATTGTATGGGGCCTAGGAATGTGCATTGATTATCTTTTCTATGTTCATGTAAAACACACCTTGTCACAGACCATATATAACACACACACACCTTGTCACAGACCATATATAACACACACAGGGTCACAGACCATATATAACAGAATTAGAATTACAGGTAAAATGCTATTTAGCTGGGATTTTATAACTTAAGAGGTGCATCACGCACTCAACTTTAATAAACCAATGGCAATTAGAATACCACAGACAAGCAGGATAGGAACCTTTAATGTGGATTGTACATTAATATGTATCTTTACATCCACCTTAACAAGCCTATTAGCAAAGCTTTCACCTCTTTTATAAGAAACCAGATAATTTTGTGGGTTCCTGTCTTTAATGAGCCATGTAATTTGTAGATTCCATGTGTGTTCAGTAAATGAAACCCTCACTATCTGATTGTAAATTAAATAGTAGTAAGAAATAAGGTGAGTGAAAAGACGTCCTTTGTCCACTTGTCTCATCTGTTAACCTGCAACATCATGTATGTACCCATACATTGAACTCACCTCCCAACCAATACCACGACATTCAGCCAATTCTTCAGGAACCGCCTTTATGAATGTTGTTGTCTGATATAAGTATCTACCCCCCTCCTACTTTATCTATTGTAGGGTCGGGGAGGGGTGTATTAAATGGCGCCCAAACCAGTGCAAAACTGGTGCTACATTTTGTAGTATTGTGTCAGCATAGATTTGCACCCATACATATGGTCCCACACATACTTGGCACCGCCATAGGCAGGAGATGCAGTACTAATAATAATTACATTTTATATGAAAGAAAATATGTATGGCCCCAACATTTATTTATCACCGCATTAAAAATATTGCATAGATTTTACCTTAACCCGTATACAGTTGGCCACACACGCGCCATTATAGTTATACATATTGTGGCTTTGTACATCTATAGGGGGATGTACGGTAAATGGCAAGTTTGATATTTTCACCATCAGTGCTACATGTTAATGTGACATTGGCAGGGAGAGAGAGGTCCCACATACAGTCTAGATAAATATGTAAGGATCGTGTAATCCGTCCTGCCAGACCATAAAAACAATGAGTTAATAGCAAAAGGCTTTCTGAACTACTACCCAGCAGCAACCAATATTTCCTAACTGCATTAGACCAGTTAACAGATGATTGGTTATAAGACCATATGTGTTTCCAGCTGTCAGTTCATTATTGGAACTATTCAGTCTATTTCCAGCCAATGGTTGGTTAAGTCCACCTCTCAAATCAAGAACTGCTTATAGGTAAATCACCTCCAGCCCCCAAAATAGATAGAAAACTATCTATAAGACCAGATATAAGACCAACCTGAAATCCGTTCTGGGTTTAGGCATCAGGAACCTGAAGGCACAGATCAATTGCAACCTTAAGCCCCACTCACTATTAGCCATACCCAGTACTGACCACACCCATTGCAGAAAAAAATATTTTTTTAGAAATGATGTATTTGTGCTGAACTTCCCCTTTAACTACTTACTAGGTAAAAAAATAATGGTCCAGACTGTAGGTAAGGGTAGAGCACACTGGAATAGCACTTTACCTAGCGTATGCAGAAGTACCGTATATACTCGAGTATAAGTCGATATTTTCAGGCTTTGGCTATTGCTGTTTCATGTTCCATGTATGGGAATTCTGCTGTCCATTTAAAGGGAAACTAATTTCTACCCTCGGCTTATAGTCGAGTCAATCAGTTATTATACATTTTTCAGGTAAAAATAGGTACCTCCACTTATACTCAAGTATATATGGTAAGCTAAAACTTATTAATATAGGAAGCAGCATGGCAACATTAAAAAAACTCCTGACACGTTTGAGGCTACCTTGTGCCCTTAATCACAGGCTAAGTATGGAGCTCCTCTTCCAGGACAGATATAGCAGCCTACTACAACTAAATACAAATGTGAGCTCCAGATATGTACCATACAGTTGCTAAATATCTCCGATACTATTTATCATATTCTATGTCTATTTTAAGAAGCACTGCTAATAAGATACATCATGTGGCTAATAATTTACAAAGAAGTGGAAAAGCTATGGGGTTTGTCGTTGTAAAGAAATACTTTATATGTACAAAAATGCACCCAGGCATATTAAACATTAATTATGCTATGTATATTATCTATATCTCGGCTTTCTTTCTATTCCTCCATCTTATATCTTTTCTTATATACTCTATACCTTGAAAGCTTAAATAAGACAAATCCCCCTTATTGCAGGTACTGAAATGTCTCTCCACTGGGCTTCTATCCTGTTTCTTACTTATGTTCCCTTGCCCTAGCTTTAAAGGGGAGTGTAGTACAACCCACATATTGGATAAAGCACTTATAGCAGGTAAGGAGCTATACTTTATGGGACAATTAATATATTGTTTAGTTTCATACTGTTTGTCTTATGATCCTAGTCACCTCTTTAAATTGGGGGCTATATGGGTGGTAAAATATATCTGATTTGAGTCCGAAAATTTCTTCTTTTCACCTATCACCTCCTTCTAGCACAAGTTTCCTGTTTAAACCTTTGGCTCTTATTAAGACACAAAACCCAAGAAGTGACAAGGGTCATAAGAAAACATATGGGAAGTTTGGAGGGGATGAAAGTCTGGACAGACAGATGCTTAATAAATGTAGATTTGTGGTCTCAAAACAAGTTAGGGTTAAATGAAAGCCTGCAGTATTTTCTTTAAAATGAGCTGACAATCACATATTTGGCTGGAGCCTGTGAGACATAATATTGGGGTGAATGTTCAAACTTCCGGCTTCCAGTAGGTTGAGTGACATCACCTGACCTGGGGAAAAAAATGACAGTTGAGAAGGAGAGCCTATTAATGCAGGCAGAGGCTGGTCACATGGCTGAAAACAGGAAGCGTTCTAGCAGGAAGTAATATTGCAGAACCTTTCCAGCAATAGCTTCTCACAAATTTTATTTTGTAATAGGTTTTATTTTGAAGGTGTGATGAAAGGCTTTTTATATAATTCTTACTAGTTACCACAGTTACCCTTTAAGGGATGTTCTGTGTCTGAGCATGATTAAGAGCAGGGACAGAGAATATGACCCATTTAAGATACATGGGCACATGGTTTCACTCTAAAAATAAGTGAAACTTTCATAAGCAATGCAAACTAAACACTATATTAATTGCCCCATATAGTATATCTACTTACCTGCTATAAGTGCTTTATCCAATATATAGGTTGTACTACACGCCTCTTTAAAGCTAGGGCAAAGGAAACACATTAGGGATAAAAGTAAGAAACAGGATAGAACCCCAGTGGACATTTTAGTGCCTGCAATAAGGGGGATTGTCCTATTTGAGCTTTCAGTGTATAAAGTATATAAGAAAAGATATAAGATGGAGGGATAGAAAGAAAGCACTTTTAAAATCTGAGCCATAATGGTTATGGAGATAGGATATGCCTTGCCATATACAATATACATAGAGTACTTACAGGGAGATTCAATAAAAGTTCTTATCGTTAAAAATGGTGCTAATTTTGCCCCAACCAATCAGATCTTATTTAACATTTGAAAGCTAACATCTGATTGGTTGGGGCAACATTAGCACAATTTTTATTGATAAGAACTTTAATTGAATCTCCCTGTTAACATTTAACATGGGATGTATATTTCTAAAAATATAATCGTAAATGCCTAGGTGCATTTTTGTACATATTAAGTATTTCTTTACATCGAGAAACCCCATAGCTTTTCCACTTTTCCACAGTTTTGTAAATTATTAGTCACGTGATATATCTTATTAGCAGTACTTCTTAAAATAGACATAGAATATGATAAATAGTATTGGAGATATTTACATTGGTACATTTCTGGAGCTCACATTTTTATCTAGTGGAGTAATCATCTCACAAGTAGAGATGTCCGAACTACGCAAAATCCGGTCCGCTCGAGGATCCGCAAATTTTCGAAAAAATTTGAACATTCGAAAATCCGCGAGTGGACCCATTAAAATGAAAAATTCCCTTGAAATTACTAGATTTTTCGTATTTTCTAAAATTTTCGAAATTACGGGTTTTCACGTATTTTCGAAACCAACAGGAAATTTTCGAAAATACGAGAAAACTAGTATTTTCGAAAATATGTATTTTCGAAAATACGAGTAATCCTTGTAATTTCGAAAATTTTCGAAAATACGTATTTTCGAAAATACGCGAAAACCCGTAATTTAGAAAATTTTCGAAAATGTGAAAAATATGCGAATCGGAAGTTCGGAAGGCGGAAAATCCGCCGTTCGCGAACGGGATAAATCCGCGGCGGATCCGAGTTCGGATCCGCGAACCGGCCATCCCTACTCACAAATATATATGACATTGTTACATTTTTATCTCTTATTGTAAATTATGTTTTGAAATTTGCAACTCTTTGTATTGCATTATGGGTAATTTCCTATCCGGGTGGAGGAGTGGCATAAGACTGCCCATTTCAGTAGGCGTGTTAGTTACAGTGGACCGCTATATCTATCCTGGAAGAGGAGCTCCATACTTAGCCTATGATTAAGGGCAAGAGGTAACCCCAAACGTGTCAGGATCTTTTGTGATGTTACCATAACTCGGCTGTGAATGACTACCCTTTTTGAATATTGGAATAACATCAGCCTTTTTCCAATCCAGAGGCACACCACCGGACATGAGGGAAACAGGAAAAATAAGAAACAATGGCCTAGATAAAACTGAACTTAGCTCCCTAAGTACCCGAGGATGTATTGTATACGGTCCAGGAGATTTATTAATATAAACCTTATTTTGTTCTTTCTGTACCATATCCTCGGTTAACCAAAGTGCATTTGAATCTTTTATACCATTATTGCTACTATACTCTATGATATCTGTACTTGGATCTTCTATAGTGTATATAGAGGGAAAAAAATTATTCAAGCCATTTGCTTTATCGCCATCCTCCGTAACTAACTTATCCCCATTGATTAATGGTGCCACATTCTCAGTCCTTATCTTCTTACTATTAATATACTTAATAAACTTACTTTTTTAGGCTTAGTGATGCTTTGTTCAGCTAAATAATAACTTCATTATTAATTTTAGCTAGTTTGAATTGCTTTCTTACACTGCTTGTTACAGTTTTTATAAACCCTAAAGGCCCTTTCCGTTCCCTTGGCCTTAAAGGTTTTAAATGCCTTTTTCTTCCTTTCCATTTGCCTCTTTACAGAATTCAGCCACATGGGCGCGGATTTTTTTTTTACATTTATTTCCCATGGGTATAAATTTAGATGTGAACTGGCTTAAAATCCCCTTGAACACAGTCCACTTCTATTCATTACCTTTTTTCCTGATAATACATTATCCCAGTTGACATTCTGAAGAGCTGCTTTTAATCTGGGGAAATTTGCCTTCCCGAAATTAAGTCTTTGTTATCGAAAGGAAAAGTGTGCTGGGTTAACAAAGTCCAAACGCCACTATTTCATGGTCACTATTCCCCAGGCCTCCAGTTACCTTTATATCTATAATGCGCTCCACAATGTTAGATATTACCAGAGCCAAGAGAGCTCCTTTTCTAGTAGGAACCTTAACCACCTGTGAGAGAAAATTATCCTGCAGCAAATTCAGGAACTCATCGCCTTTTTCTGTGATGGCAGTTCGACCACACCAATCAATGTCAGGGTAATTAAAGTCCCCCATAAAAGAGCACACTCCCCAAACTTGCAGCCCTTGCCAACTACATATGAAGTTGACTCACCTCCTCTCTGCTAGCATTTGGCGGCTTATAGCAGACACCAACAATGACATTACCCCCTTTCCTGTTGCCTAATTCCACCCATATTGCCTCCACTTTATCATCCATATCGCCAGATATCTCTTCTTTTAAATTTGGCTTCAATTCTTTTTTAACGTAAACACATACTCCTCCCCCTTTCCTTTTTTCTCTGTCCTGCCTAAACAAGGCATATCCTTCTATATTTACAGCCCAGTCGTGAGAACTGTTCAACCACGTTTCTGCTATACCTATTACATCATACTTTTCATTCAATGCCATAATTTCCAATTCACCCATTTTGTCAGCCAGGCTTCTCGCATTTGCAAACATACACTTTAGATTATGATCCTGTAATTTATGTGTACACTTTAATACACATGCCTCCCTATCCCCTATGTTAGCCCCACCCACCTTTCTGCCCACCATTGGCCTATCTACACCCTGCTTTCCTCCTGGGCTATCTATTCCAGTGAGACTGCTAATACCCTCCCCCCCAAACCTAGTTTAAAATCTCCTCCAACCCTCTAGCCATCTTCTCCCCTAAAACAGCTGCACCGACCATCAGTGAGGTGCAACCCATCCATACTAAAGAGCCTGTAGCCGACAGCAAAGTCTGCCCAGTTCTCAATAAACCCAAACTCTTCTTCCTTACACCACTCTCTTAGCCACGCATTAATGCTCCTAAGCTCCCGCTGTCTCCCTGGCTTAGCACGTGGCTTAGGTAGTATTTCAGAAAACACTACCCTGGAGGTCCTTGCTTTTATCTTGGCCCCTAGCTCTTGGAAATCATGTTTAAGGACCTCACCTCCTCCTCTAACTTTGTCATTGGCACCAATGTGAACCAAGACCCCGGGTCACACTCGCCACAAACCCCAATAAGCTGCTACACGACCACACTGCCAAAACCCTAGCCCACGGCAGGCACAACACAAGTTTGGCAGTAGGTCTTGGCGGAGATCGACCTTCCTTAGTAATGGGGAGCCACTACCACTGCCTTGCATTTCAGATCCTCGTTCCTCCTCCTTGTATCAGAGATAGGCGTCAACCCTGGGTGCTCAAGGGACTAGCCCCTCCATAAACGCTAATTCTGAGGCTGTCCTCCTCCACTTCATTACCTAAGGGGCAAGTGTTGGGCAGGAAGAAGCCACCCTACCACTTCCGTCCCCCCCACTTACCCTACGTAACCCTAACAAAACTACCCCCCCTCAACCTCCCTGTCCAACTTCACCCACCTCTATACTGGCCCCAGCCAGTGCCTGCTGACCCCTAGTTCTGCCAATCCCCGAAATGCTTGCAAGCTGCCCCTTAGACTCTCCACCTCAGTTCCAAACGGGACAAACCACTCACACCTGACACAGACATAGGTTCCCCGGACGTCTCCTCCAGGTTCCATGTACATGGGGCAGGATGCACATTGCCATGTACCGACCAAAAGTGTCCTTCTAATCCCACACAGCCAGTGACGCTCAAACCTTGTGTAATGCCACCTTCTTGTTTCAATGTCTCTTCTTTCCTAACGTCATTAGTTCCAATAAATAAAGATATGTCTATAGTTCCAATAAATAACATAACGCCCTATAGTTACAATAAATAACGTAACGCCTATAGTTCCAATAAATAACATAACGTCCTTTAGTTCCAATAAATAATGTAACGCCCTATAGTTCCAATAAATAATGTACCGCCCTATAGTTCCAATAAATAACATAACGTCCTTTAGTTCCAATGAATAACATATTGTCCTATAGTTCCAATAAATAAAAATAACGCATATGTCCAATAAATAACATAAGCCCATATAGGTCCAATAAATAACATAAACGTCCTATAGTCAATATAATAGAACATAACGTCCTAGAGTTCAATAAATAACAAATAACGCCCTATAGTTCCAATAAATAAACATAACGGCCTATAGTTCCAATAAAGTTAGCTTTTTTATGGACATGTATGTGAAATATGTTTACTGTGAATGATTCGAGTATAAGCTGAGGTTTTGATGGTTTAAACAATGAACTTGAAAAGCATACATTGCTTATACTCGAGTCAAACAGTTACAAGGGTACTTTGCTGATGTATTCTTTGCCCCTATTAAGGAAGCTAGGGGCAACGGGGGGCAAGATTTCATGTGCCCCCTAGCCCCACGATCCCCCAACGGTTTGGTCCAAATCAAATGTGGGGATCTGGAGCATAACGTCCTGTGCACTTTGTGCAAGTTGCCCCTTTTAAGGCAGCAAGCTAGGGGCAATTGGGGTGCATCAAGTGACCCCCCATAACCACCTTAATCACCCATCGGTTTCATTACAATTGATGGGGGGGAGGCTAGCAGTCCCTAAATCCATGGACCGGGTAAGCAATTGCTGGTCACAACTAAGGAAGGAGATTGCGCTGAAGGGCCCTTAGGCTTCCCGTGCTTTGCCCCTGGTGGTGAGTTAGGTACTGCACTGCGATCTCCTTTCGAGTGCAAGGGCAATACAGGCTATATAGTAAGCTGTGTAACATGACAGCTTATTATTATCTGTGGTATTTCAGTTAGATCAACTTCAAGAAGTTCTTGAAGACGTTTCGCTAGTCATTCTGACTAGCTTTTCAAGTCAGGGAATGACTTGTACAAGAAACTGTGGCAATTAAGTAACTGTAAGTTCCAAATTAGAGATACAAAACCCAAACTCGAACCAGGTTCCAGCAGAACTCTTGAACGTTCGAGAAATCGATAAAACTCGAATGGTGATTATGAAAATCCCAGAAAAGTGACAGGTCAGGGGTCCCTCAGTCGCAACATGGACCCCCTCCTGGGTCCTTCAAGGAGCGTTGTGGACGTTTGGGGACTTAGGGGCCTGAAGCGTGAACCAGCTTGACCCCCCTTCCCGGCACTTATAGTGCCTTTGCGGCAAGAAAGTGCCCTCGTGGCACCTAACAAGGGCCTTTGTGGCTTAAGGGGTCATGCAGCTCGACTGGGACCCCTTTACATGGTTTAAGGACCTCACCTCCTCCTCTAACTTTGTCATTGGCACCAATGGGAACCAAGACTGCCGGGTCACACCCGGCCACACCCAATAATCTGTCTACACGATCCACCACATGCCAAACCCTAGCACCAGGCAGGCAACACACAGTTTGGCATGTAGGGTCTTGGCGGCAGATCTACCTTCCTTATAATGGAGTCCACTACCACCTGCCTTGCATTCCTGATCCTTCGTTCCTCCTCCCTTGTATCAGAGATGGCAGTCCCCTGGGTGCTCAAGGGACTAGCCCCCTCCATACACGCTAATTCTGAGGTGTCCTCCTCCACTTCATTACCTAAGGTGGCAAATCTGTTGGGATGGA